>CM062293.1:35889081-35914352 GCA_031216915.1 Pictodentalium vernedei
TGCAAAAAATAGACCTGGGATCTTCAAGTCAACTGCTACCCCATCGTCGCTACGCAGGAGTGCCGGTATAATGTAGAACCAATGCCCGTGATCATTCGCTAGTCGGAGTGATCTAGAAGTGACCGAATGCTGGCAGAATAAACTTTGCTTTTTAATGGTGTATTTCGTGATATTTCAGGATATATTTTGAGATTTTGGGGTATTTCAGTTGGTAGTGCGACCCACCCTAAGGGATTTGCTGATTAGACGTGAGTATTAATAACACTTTTGCCAGCCGCTGATTTGTCGCGGTTCTCGGGCGAGAAGGCCATGGTTACCCCTGTACTCCCAACTGCCTCCCTATTCCCACGCTTCTCCTCTCCTCCCAACACTCGGAAACGAACTGCTTGATGATATCCCTTGTCCCATTCTTCCTAATCTCTCCGCTTAGCATATTAACCCTCTCCTTTGAGTCTCCCCCTAGCCACATGTCCTTGATTCTCCCATCCCACTTCCCCATTATACTCCCAGTGAATCTCATTCTTTTAGACTGATACTTTGGGCATTCTAGAAGAAAGTATTCCAGGGTCTCCACCATGTCCAAATTACACATCTGGCACTCCCTTTCACCGTCTTTCCCAATTTTTCTCCTCTATTTTCAGGGATCGCGACCTCAGCTTGAACAACAGTGACCCCCCCCCCAAGGTGCCATCAGGGTACTCTTCAAAACCTGGCTTCTCTTTATCACGCAGGCCACCCAAAGACCTCTTTGATTTGACCCCCTCTCGCCAATTACGGTTACAATCCTCCATGACCCTTTCTCTGACGATTTTTTTACCCGGGTTTGCCCCAACGTCCAGGTCCGAGATCTCCAATGAGTAGTTCTCTACTAGCTCCCTCACTTGGACCATCCACCCCGTTTGATATTTGAGTTGAAAATTCTCAGGAACATTACTTTACACCATCGGCTGTCGGGGAGTTTTGTCCTTGATCCTCATCCACCCAAGCTCACCCCTGATTGTTTGTAGTACTGCGGCATTACTCGACCCCCGTTATCCATCGGCCTGCATCGTTCTGCAGGATTTCCAAGCTCTTTACGGCCGTCTGGTTTAGGGGTACCACTTCCGTACCGTATGTTATACTTGGCAGCCCCACCATTTCCCAAATGGTTTTCCCCACGAAGTGAGTGATGCGATGGAGTAATAAATAACATTTTCTCTCCTTCTTGTGCAATTTTGACATTGTGATGCCTCTAAAGTGAGTCTTGTCGAAGTACAAAGATAAATATTAACTATTCCCTGTGGGAAGTGGAGCACTGCTGGTTCACCGTGGTAAGCAAGCTCTATTTTATTTGTAAAATAGGACCCGGCAACCAACACCTGGGGTGAAAGTCCCCTACCGCGTGCAGCGTTGTAAACGTCAGGTAGTCTTGCCATTATACTTCTTGTGATCATATTTAGAAACAGATGCAGAAACAGAAAAAAAACCACTTAAAAAATATCGATTTGAAGGGTTCTGAGTCGAATTTCGAGTGCAAGCAACAGGAAACTTATTGAGTCCCCCCCCCCATACCCCCTCACCGCACAGGCACAGCATTAATGGAAAACCTAATATCATTTAGAAATTAGTCCCGCCCCACAGATGAGGAGAAATCAGGCGCCATCACTGAACATTAGGCAGCATTCTACTGGAACTTTCCGTCTTTAACCCTATCATTACGGGAAAAATAGCAGTCATCATTCACAAAAATCCCCATGTCCTGCTGGACGTTTTTTATACAGGCATGACAATAAATGAATATAAACCGTACACGTATTTTTTATATTATCGAGATTTTGCTTCGCTGTGAAGAGATATGGTACATACTGAACCTAAAATAAATAGATAACGCCGATAAAATTCGAAATTATTTGTGGAAATTTTGTTTTATACTCTATTTAGTTTGGAGATATTAATACAGGTTTGCAATGACTGATATGTTTGTTTTCATCACACTGTCAATGGCAACCAACTCGTGACGTCACGTCTGACTTCTATATAGACTGGAACCCTGCTGCGCACCCCAAACGTGATGGACAAAAACGACCACTGCACCCCACCTCAAAATAGACAGAAATGCCCACAATAACAGCCAGCTAGGGTGCTACCCACAACACCAATTCATACTCTTAACACACCCCACGAGTCAAAATTTGCACAAGTGTATATATACCCGTACGTCCGTCCGTCCGTCCGTCCGTCCGTCCGTCCGTTCGTCCGTCCGTCCGTCCGTCCGTCCCGTCCGTCCGTCAGTCCGTCCGTCTGTCTGTCTGTCTGTCTGTCTGTCTGTCTGTCTGTCTGTCTGTCTGTCTGTCTGTCCGCTTTAGAAATGAATGTGGGGCCACCCCAAGTGTCCAAAATAGGTCTACCACGAGTACTTTTTTATGGCGGAGGTGATCGTGAGGTTTTAAAAAGTGTGGGGGGTGGGGGTGTAGGGGGCACCAAAAGTTATGACCAAATTTTTTTTACCGACATATGTCTTCAAAGGGGTCTGCTAGGGGTACGTCTTTATCAGGAATCTAATGGTGAGGTTTAAGAAAGTATCGGAGTTGGGGTGGGGGGTGTAGATGGGCACCAAAAGTAATGACCAAATTTTTTCTCACCAATATAGGTCTTCAAAGGGGTCCACTAGGGGTAATTTTTACCAGGAATCTAATGGTGAGGTTTAAAAAAGTGCCGGGGTGGGGTGGAGTGGGGCCATTCTAAAATATAGTTTTGATTAAGGGAGAATACTGTCCTCAGCCCGAGCAACGCCGGGTAACACATAGGTCTTCAAAGGGGTCTACCAGGGGTAATGTTTTACATGGAATCTAATGGTGAGGTTTAAAAAAGTGCCGGGGTGAGGTGGGGATGGGGGTGGGGGTGTAGAGGGGCACCAACAGTTATGACCAAAATTTTTCCCACCGATATAGGTCTTCAAAAGGGTCTACTAGGGGTAATTTTAATACTCTCCTCAGCCCGAGGAACGCCCGGTAACCCTGCTAGTTAAATAATATTTTGTTTATATAAATTTGTTTTATTATAAATTATTGGAGAGTGCCTTTGGGCACTCTCCAATAATTTGTAATACAACATATTTTGATGAAGAAAATTAGACCATCAAAAATAATCTAGCCCTCAACCAGTTAATAAAAAGTTTCGGAACAAAAAATAGTGTGGTATTAAATTTGTCCACGCTGGAACAGAGAGGGTTAACCTCCCCTTTGGTTACAATTCCCTTCCCATATGAAACCATCTGACATTTTGGAGGGGTTCGGGAATAATTTTATATAACAGGGGGCCTTTTTTGTCTTCATTGTGTCGGCTGCTCCTCCATTTCCAGATGACGCATTTTTTTCGCATGATCAGTTGAAAGTGTTGATCCAGAATTCAAAATTTTGGTGTAAAGCGTATTTCCCTCGCCTAATTTTTTATCTTTCTTTTCTCTGAGCGTTTGTACACATTTTTGACCACATGAAAACTTTTACAACAAAATGGAATTTTCCAAACATACTTTATCCGTAGGGCTCTGCAGAACTGCTAAATTCGATTCGATTATAAATTGTCCCGAGTCGACCGGGTTCGGAAACTTTCGGCTCGTTTGCTACTCTACTCTTCATCTATCATCAGGTGTCCTGTACAGAAGGGGGGGGGGGGGGGAGGCGTGTCCTATACAGGAGATCTAATTAGGGCAGAAGAGTTCAAGTTGGTTCCGCTTCCGAAACTACTTTCAGGGTTCTGATGTTGAGCTGCGTCAGTAGTACACGCTAAAAACTAAAGTGTTAAAAACTACACTCGAAGTGTTGTATTTAACACTTACTAAGTGCTGAACTAGCACTTTGTTCAAGTGTAGATATCCCAGAACTTGACAGGTGTTACAATAATACCACTTGACAAGTGTAATGTCGCGACACTTAAAAGGAAACAGCGCAAATGACGCGGATCAGGCTCGAACTCTCGAGCCTGATCCGCGTCATCTGCGTTGTGTACTTTTAATTATGTACCCACCAAGCGCAAACCCATTTATGGACGATTCTGGAAGAACCACCAATGCTAGACACATGGGAAGTGCCATCCATTCAAGTTTCAGATGTCTGACGATTGTAATGTCTAAGTGCTTAAAGCATTGCACTTTGAGTGTTAAAATCAAACCCTAAGAGTTAGAATGGGTTTAACACCTTGAATGTGTCAGTTTTAACACTTTAGTTTTTAGTGTGTAGGGCGTGGTCTACTCGTCCCTCATTAGATGAACCCCGGCTGGTGGACCCCCGGATGCGACGTCTTATCTCTGCAGTGGGTCTTCATTTCTGATTGTAATGTCATCAAAATGTCGATCAAATCATGTCTCGATTTTGCAACATTTCTGGCTGCGATTCTCAGAAAATGAATCTTTATCAAATTTTTCAGATTCAGTCATCCGAAACGTATGTTCGCTTTTCCAACCAACTGGAATATTCCAGACGAGTGAATCTAAACATGGACGATGACCTATTTGAGAGTTAGACTGGTTCCAGGCCATAACAGCGTCGGATTTTTTACAGAACTGGGTTGGTGGACTGAGAACTTGAGGTACGGCGTCATTGATGCAATCCTCTGTGGCTCTGTTCTTTAAACTGTTCTCTTTTTCATTGCAAAACTATGGATACTGACGTGAATCAATGCCGTGCGAAAGGGAGGGTGGTTTTATGTTGTGTTTTCTACTCAAATATCAAGAAAGGGTGGATGGTCCAAGTGAGGGAGCTAATAGAGAACTACTCATTGGAGATCTCGAACCTAGACGTTGGGGGAAATCAGAGTAAAAAAATCGTTAGAGAAAGGGTCATGGAGGATGGTAACCTCAATTGGCGGGAGGGGGTCAAATCAAAGAGGTCTTTGGGTGGCCTGCGTGATAAAGAGAAGCCTGGTTTTGAAGAGTACTTTGATGGCATCTTTGGAGGATCACTGTTGTTCAAGCTGAGGTCGCGGTCCCTGGAGCTGAGGGGAAAAATGGAAAAAATGGGAAAAACAGTAAAAAGGAATGCCAGATGTGTAATTTGGGCGTGGTGGAGACCCTGGAACACGTTCTTCTAGAATGCCCAAAATACCAGTCTAAAAGGATATGATTCATTGGGAGTATAATGGGGAAGTGGGATGGGAGAATGAACACGCTAAAAACTAAAGTGTTAAAAACTACACCTGAAGTGCTGTATTTAACACTTACTAAGTGCTGAACTAGCACTTTGTTCAAGTGTAGATATCCCAGAACTTGACAGGTGTTTACAGTAATACCCCTTGACAAGAGTAATGTCGCGACACTTAAAAGGAAGCAACGCAGATGACGCGGATCGGGCTCGAACTCTCGAGCCTGATCCACGTCGTCTGCGTTGTGTCCTTTTAATTATGTACCCACCAAGCGCAAATCAAATTATGAACGATTCAGGAAGAACCACCAATGCTAGACACATGGGAAGTGCCATCCATTCAAGTTTCAGATGTCTGACGATTGTAATATCTAAGTGCTTAAAGCATTGCACTTTGGGTGTTAAAATCAAACCCTAAGGGTTAGAATGGGTTTAACACCTTGAAAGTGTCAGTTTTAACACTTTAGTTTTTAGTGTGAAGGACGTGTGGTTTGTGGTTAGTGGGAGACTCAAAGGAGAGGGTTAATATACTAATCGGAGAGATTGGGAAGAATGGGGCAAGGGATGTCATCAAGCAGTTCGTCTCCGAGTGTTGGGAGGAGAGGAGAAGCGTGGGAATAGGGAGGCAGTTGGGAGTACAGGGGTAACCAAGGCCTTCTCATCCGAGAACCGCGACAAATCAGCGGCTGGCCAAAGTGTTTTTGTTATTATATTAGCAAACTTGAAGTAGTGCTACAAGTCAGAAGTAATTGTACTGGGCTGTAAGCGTGGTGCCCAATAGTAGTGGTACAGAGCCGTAGTGGAGCAGTAAAGAGTGGTAGTTAATCAGAGGACAGATAACAGTGACTATAAATAAGTCATCAGTAATGGTTTTAGATCTATGAAGGGTAAGGGGTGATCTAGATGTTAGGAACTGAACAGGCGCTAGGAGCCATAACTATTTTCAGGTAGATCTTCGGATAGATATTCTCCAAAACGTATCCTCCAACTGTACATCACCATGTCATAGGTAGAGTAGATTGGATTATTGTAATTATCCCCTGTATGGCTGCAAACAGTACAAGCTACAGAATGATCAGAATTGTGCGGCTAAACTTGTGACCAAGAGTAAAAAATCCTCTTCGGCTTCCCCCATCTTACAAAAACTGCATTGGTTACCCATTAGTGAAAGAATTAGTTTCAAAGTATTATTGTTTACCTACAAAGCTGTCAACGATCTTGCGCCTCCTTATCTTTGCAATCTAATTAAGAAGTATGAACCTGCTCGTCCTTTGCGATCAGCTACTTCGTGCAATCTTGTTCAGAATGCAGGAAAGCTGGTCAAAGCTGGCGATCGGGCCTTCTGCATTACGGCACCACATTTGTGGAATGCGTTACCTGACGACATTGAAGAAACCAGAGTCACTCGAGTCATTTTAGAGACACTTAAAAACACACCTGTATAAACTGGCTTATTGCTGACCTGCTTGTATTATATAAAATGCACCTTTAGTTTTGTGTGAAGCCTGTGAGCACGTATGTGGATACTCGGCTCTAAACCATATTATTATCCTCCAATACCATGATGAGGATAAGAGCACGATAGATTATTTGTTCGATAACATTCAAATCGTTCGAGCAGTCTGTGATAGCTAGCAAGCCTTTCGCCGTGTTACAAGTCACTAGTAACCATACAAGCGTGGTAGATGAATACAGTAATGGGTGACTACAATGGAATTTAAATCATTGGACAGATTACGGTGACGCGGTAGGCGGAAGTATTGGGTGACTACAATAGAACTTAAATCATAGGACAGATGATGGTGACGCGGTAGGCGGAAGTATTGGGTGACTGCAATAGAACTTAAATCATAGGACAGATGATGGTGACGCGGTAGGCGGAAGTATTGGTTGACTACAATAGAACTTAAATCATGGGACAGATGACGGTGACGCGGTAGGCGGAAGTATTGGGTGACTGCAATAGAACTTAAATCATAGGACAGATGACGGTGACGGGGTAGTCGGATGTATTGGGTGACTGCAATAGAGCTTAAATCATAGGACAGATGATGGTGACGCGGTAGGCGGAAAGGGTGGGCGTCTAATTTACATCTACGACACTGATTCAATTATAATCATCAGGCTGAATGATGTTGGGACATATAATGTGAGATTTCAGTACAAAGTTTCAAAGATTTTTTTTAAAACACTAGTTTTTCTTAAGGTTGCTTAGGTTCGGAGATTGCATCATTTCCGGTAACTGTAATTCAACTATTTAATACTGCCATATACCTGTTGTTGCAATCTGATAATAACAGATTAATCGACTAACTACTGTTAGTACACTGGGCTTAGCCCGTCGCGAGTCTTTACAAAAGGTAGTATTTAATTAGATAAGTATTTCATACCGTCGCGACTCACTCGCGACGGTATGAAGTATTTATTTAATTAACCCTTTACGCAACGAATCGCCCACATCCGTCCACGTAATTGCAAATTCAGCAGCTGAAAAATATTACTTTTCGAAAAATTTCAACAAAACCATATCATGTGACCCCTCTTTGGAACGAGCTCGTCGAGCTCGTTCCAAAGAGGGGTCACATGATATGGTTTTGTTGAATTTTTTTGAAAAAAAGTTAAAAAATGATATTTAAAATAATAAATTTTGAAATCGGCTGCGTTAGGTAAAGGGTTAATTGTAACCCTTTGTAAAGTCCATAACCCACATTGTTTTAGAGAAGGGAAAACAAAGCCTCATTATCAGTTACTGACAATTAATATTAATAATTTGTCCAGATACAATTTCCAACACCTTATTGAAAAAAGGAGGTTGATTGAATAAACTAGGAAATTATCCCTATAATTATAATATTAATATTACATCAAATGTACACCTGTAACTAAATTAAGCACCCCCTGTTTTTTCGCGGTGGTGTTAATAGAAACTGTCATTAGACTCATTACTTCTATGCTATCTTCAAGATAACCAAAAGTGATTGTTTGCAGAAAGTATGGTCTATTGACAAATGAAAGATAACACAAAGATGAAAATATGCAGTATTTTAATGGCACTAATTACACATATCTGTCACTAATGTTTTTTATGGGAAAATGTTCTCTCGACAAGTATGGTGCTGGAACGGTCCATGATAAAACAATGTCGGTAATTACGGACAAGAAATGTATCTTGTGATCACCTGAACACAATAGCAGTGTCTGACGTCAGTAGCGAGTGTGTCCAGCACGTGCCCGGATGGCAGCCTGAACCCTCCTCCTAATGCTACCAGTGAGCCTTCTTATACGGTCCACAGGCAATTGCTGCCACTCCTCATGCAATGCAGCTTCTAAATCGTCCAAATTCTGTACAGGTAGATCCCTTGCTTGTACACGACGCCCAAGAAAGAGAAAGTGCCAGACGTGTTCTAGGGGATTCAAATCGGGGCTCATAGCAGACCAAGGTAGTGTTGTAATAGCGTTGTTCTGGCGGAATGCTCTCACAGCATGGGAACGATGTGGCCTTTCATTGTCGTCTATGAATACAGGGTGAGTAGCCAACGGGGTGGTTATATATCCAGATATTGCATGTGGATAATAGTGTTTTTGTGACATTCGTGGGAAGCATGCTTCACGTGTGCGAGGGGTGTGTTTGGGGTACGCTATCAAACAGAGACATCATGTTTCACTAGATGCAGTGTACTGCAAGACATAGCAATCATTAAAACACAATAATCAGTAACAGCAACTTCACTGTCATGAAACATTTCAAGGGGTGCTTAATTAAGTTCCAGGTAATAAAGGAATTTGAGAGATGTGGTTTGGTGAAAGGGGATTTTTAACTGTTTTTCCCATTGTTGGTTTGTTTGGTTATTGGGGTTTAACGACCCTGTCAAGAGCCAGTATCATACCGGGTCAAAATATTTTACGAGTGAAAGAAGCAAGTACACCTGTAGAGAACCACCGTGAACGGCGAGCAACTGTCAGACTCTCCAGCATACTAACCTGGTACAAGCAGTGTTAAAAGCAGGTGAAGGCAAGGGCACCGTCGGTGTGCAGCACGCTCTAGTGCACAGTGTCATGCGCACTAACACTACATATCACCATGTGGTAATGACGCCACAACATATTCGCTCTCGCGGGCGGGCGTCCGTGACAACCCAAATAACGTCACTGGTCGCTTGACTTACGATTTCATTTTTGGTGCCCGGCAAACCAGAAATCTCTTGATACACTCTTGGTGGTTATTTTTAAGTTGGCCTCCAAGAAGGTTTTTTTGCACACCGATGTGAGTTATACGGTTATACCACTTGTCATTCTATTCAACGCAGAAAAATCGTTTAAAAAAACACTTTCAAAACTATCTCGGCTCACCAATTTTCGCCCTATTTCATGGCGGCCATCTTGTATTTGTTTCCCTAATGTATTTTCCCAAAACGTTTGCAAGGTATACTCCTTTCCATTTTATTCGGCACACACAAATTATGGACAATACTTGTTCAAATCTTGTGTTGGGGGCAATACTTTCAGTATCACTATTCTCCTCCTATACCATGTACAATGCGTGGAGAGTGTATTATCACTAAATCACCTGTAGAGTGGAGATTCCACCCAAGCAATAATTGCAAATTTGTTGCAAAGCATAACAAGCACAAGCAAAGTTCCAGCCAATGGACCTCCGTTTTTGTTCTCATGTACAGAATCTGAAAGTGATACTTTGGGTGATAACTCCACTTCACGGGTGATTTAGTTACAATCCACTCTCCACGTACTGTAGGTCATCTTAGGGACCGCGGTGGCTCATTGGTAGACTGTTGGACTTCTATGCTAGAGGTCCCGAGTTCGATCCTCGTCCGGGACGACCCGCGTTGTGTCCTTGGGCAAGGCACTTTATCCCGGTTGCCTACATGGGGGCACGGTGACACCGTGTACTAAGGCGTACTGCACGTCGGTGGTGCACATGTCTTCAACCGCTGTCACCCTGCTTGAGCGGAACTTGAACAGTGTTAGAATGTTGAGGAGGTGACAGTTGCTCGTCGATGCTCGGTGAACCTCTCCGGGTACTCTGGCTTCCTCCATCCGTAAAACTGCCACGGTCACGATTAGCCATTGTGCATAAGTATGTGACCTTAAACACCAATAAATAAATCAATATAGTAGGTCATCTTGGATTTAGCCACTTAGCGGATTTCGCCCAAACTTTTGCGAAGGACACTTCTTTCCATTTTATTCAGCAGCACACTCGAATTAACTAAGAAAAACTTTCAAACCTTTAGTCGAAAATATTGGTCACGGGACCTTGATTTTTAACTTACCGGGCGGGTCATTTGCAAAGCGTTATCAGCCATACAGATTAAGAGTAGTCTCCCTTCGGTCACAAAACTGACTGGTTGATGATCCGCAACCTGGAGTCATTAATTTTGCTTTCAATCGGAATTGGGTTTTGTTTCGCAATGTCACTCGGATGTGTTTTTATTTATTTATTTATTTATTGATTTTTTTTTTTTTTTTTTGGGGGGGGAGGGGTTTTCTTCGTGTTTTCTCTCTCTCTCTCTCTCTCTCTCTCTCTCTCTCCCTCTCTCTCTCTCTCTCTCTCTCTCTCTCTCTCTCTCTCTCTTTCTCTCTCTCTCTCTCTCTCATTTTATCGTTATTATTTTTTGAATTGGGAATTTTCTATGAAAATTTGCATACTGAAAATTCAAGAATTTATAGCATATATTATACAAAATTCCATTTAATGTCCACATGACTAGTTCTGAAAGTTTGTGTCGTCCACATTTCCATGGTCAAATCTCAGTTCAAAAAGAAGCCAAAATGTCCCCAGTGGCCAGAACGAAACAAAAAAGACAGGTAAACGGGTATTTCTCACAGTAAACAGAAAACAACGAAAGTAATCTAAATTGTATGTTTACACATTTCTAATCTCATGCTTGTCTTATTGAAAAATTTTTTTGTGTGACAACTTCGATTTTGGATCAGTCAAGGATTTCTGCTTTCCGTACTGAAAGACGTGGCTTGCGGGAAAAAACATGTTTCCTTTGAAGCTATAAAAAATTTCCTTTTCAATTATTGACATCTTTAGGTATACTTGTGGTCCAGGAATGCCCATAACTGTATATGAAGTGAAAAATGTAACTTATTTATTTATTTATTTATTTATTTATTTATTTATTTATTTATTTATTTATTTATTATTTAGGTTTGACCCTTACCCAACGTAACGGCCAAAACCGGCCAGCGCTATTCTCAAAAATCAATTTTCACTATTTCTTTCATTTTTTGTCTCAAAACAAAGGTTATGACCCCTCGTTGGAACGCGCTCGTCGAGCTCGTTCCAACGAGGGGTCATAACCTATGTTTTTGAGACAAAAAATGAAAAAAATTAGTTATTCAAGAATGTTCTTTGCAAGTGCCGTCTGCTTTTCATGTTAGGTAAAGGGTTAACGACACTTTCGACAGCCAGGGTCACCTCGTGTCGGACAGTTTTACGGGTGGTGGAAGCCAGAGTACCAGGAGAGAACCACCAAACAACGGCGAGCAACTTTCAAACTCCCAAACTTACTCACTCCGCACAAGCAGGATTGGTATTGGTTGAAGTCAAGTGCACCGTCGATGTGCAGCACGCCTTAGTGCAAGGCACCGCCGTGCTCCCAAGAGGGCAATCGGGGATTAAGTGCCTTGCCACAGGACACAAGGTAGTCACCCTTGGCGGGGGTCGAACCTCTGACCTTTAGGTTTGAAGTGAACATATCATAAATTGTTTAGAAAAAATTACATACTTTTTTGTCATTTTTTCATGACCGATCATACGATAAGAAATTGTCACCAGAACCGTATATTTTTTTATTAGTATTAGTATTAGGTGGGGGGGGGGGGGGGGGGGGGGGGGCATTTGATTTTTATTCAGATAAACGTAATATATTAACATACATATGTACATCTACAACTTGCAAAGATAATTTTTTTATCACGTGAAACTGGAACAGATAATATGAAACAGTGTTGATTTTATCGAGATATACAAATATTTGAACTTTTGTTTTCTAAGATCAACAGCTGTTTTACTTCCTATAGCTTCAGAGTCGTAAAAGTCAGAATTATCATTTTGTTGCCTACCCCGCCCTAACTGTCGACAGAGAGCGTAAAACCTTCAACATAAATCTCTGACTTACATCTTCAAGAAAATCGACTTATAAAGTTATCTCTCGTGAAATCATTAGACGTCCAAAGAACGTCCAGATTTATTTATTTATTGGTGTTTAAGGTCACATATTTCTGCAGAGTGGCTGATAATGACCTCGACAGTTTTACGGGTGGAGGAAGCCGGAGGACCCGGAGAGAACCATCAAACAACGGCGAGCACCTGTCAGCTTCCCAACATACTAGCTCCACACAAGCAGGGTTAGCATTGGTTGAAGACAGGTGCACCGTCGATGTTCAGTACGCCTTAGTACACAACGTCACCGTGCCCCCACGTGAGCAATGGGGGTGAAGTGTCTTGCCCAAGGACACAACGCGGTTGCCGCAGGTGGGATTCGAACCGAGGGCCTTTCGGATTGCAGCCTGCACCTCTACCTACTGAGCCACCGCGCCCCCTAGAAGGCTCAGATAAGAAGCAAGTAATAGTTGAGAAAACACCCATGACATCAGAAGAAAATACACGCTAAAAACTAAAGTGTTAAAAACTACACTTGAAGTGCTGTATTTAACACTTAGTAAGTGCTGAACTAGCACTTTGTTCAAGTGTAGATATCCCAGAACTTGACAGGTGTTACAATAATACTACTTGACAAGTGTAATGTCGAGACACTTAAAAGGATACAACGCAGATGACGCGGATCAGGCTCGAACTCTCGAGCCTGATCCGCGTCATCTGCCTTGTGTCCTTTTAATTATGTACCCACCAAGCGCAAATCAAATTATGGACGATTCTGGAAGAACCACCAATGCTAGACACATAGGAAGTGCCATCCATTCAAGTTTCAGATGTCTGACGATTGTAATGTCTAAGTGCTTAAAGCATTGCACTTTGAGTTTTAAAATGAAACCCTAAGAGTTAGAATTGGTTTAACACCTTAATATCAGTTTTAATACTTTAGTTTTTAGTGTGTAAAGCCAATTCATTTTGTTACTTTTAATAAACGAAGACAACAGACAGCCCTTGGGGCTGTCTGTTGCTTTCGTTTATTAAAAGTAACAAAAGGAAACTTGGCTTGTACTGCTATCACACCAAAGGCAGATCTCAATTCTATCATACTTCGACTGAGATCGAGTTTCAGATCGAGTTTGATCGAGTTGGAACGTGTTATGATCGCCATGGTCGAATTAAGGTCTATATATCGTCGAGAATATCGAGCCCAGTCATCTCGATCATTTGGAGTTACAGTGATATGATCGAGTTTGTTGAGGTCGATCAACTGATTGAAGTCAGGACGTGTTGAGAACCTAGAAAGATCGACTTAAACGAGTTAAAATCGGGTAAGAATCGAATTGATCGAGGTAAAATCGAGTTGAGATATACTTGATCGAGTCAACATCTATTGAGGTTTGGGGCCTTGTCCAACTCAACATTTGTGGTCGTAAAAGAATGCCATTGTTGAGCTCATTGGCAGTGGCATTTGTGAAGCTGTGGCACAACGATACAAGAACACAACTTATTTTCCTCATGTGAATTCCCCTTTGGTACTATCAGCAAATCTCAGTCAAATCAGATACCGAATATCGAACCGATAACGAGGTATACTCCCCTTAAAAATACCGAAACCGATACCGAACTCAAAATTACAATACCACCCATCTCTACCAGTGTCCCCGTAGAGGACCACCGAGCAGCTGCGAGTAATTGTCAGCCTCTCCAATGAACCAACCCGGCGGCACAAACAGTGGGAAGGGGTTGAAGTCAATTGCAACATCGACGTGCACTACGGATTAGTACACAGTTCCACCGTGCTACAACGTGGGTACGCAAGGACACAGCGCAGAAGAGGCGGTTCAAAATCTAACCGTCGACCTTTCTGTTTAAAGTCCAAAGCCCTAACCAATGATAGGAATATAAAATCAACAAGAAAAAACCCTCAGAATTTAAGATATGGGTTTCACTTTTTTCTAAGCACTTTAACCCTTTACCCAACGCACACGATATCAAAACTTATTATTTCAAATATCAATTTTTTAAATTTTTCAAAAAATTTCAACAAAACCCATATCATGTGACCCCCTCGCTGGAACGAGCTCGACGAGCTCGTTCCAACGAGGGGTCACATGATATGGTTTTGTTGAAATTTTTTTAAATATAATATTTTTTCAACTGCTGAATTTGCATATTACGGATGCGGCCGATTCGTTAGGTAAAGGGTTAAAAGCAACAATTCCTTCAATTCAACTTCAGGAATTTCGGCTTATACGCGTTTAAAGATATTTATTAATAGGCGTGTTGTGATTTTCATTGATTACTTTCACTCTCGTATGAACTTTTATTGCATGATTAATTGGAAAATTTATTTGTGTGACAACATCCAAACGGAGCCAACACGATACATGCTTTCATATTGACAGTGAAATGGAGTGCCAGATGTGTAATTTGGGCGTGGTAGAGACCCTGGAAGACTTTCTTCTAGAATGCCCAAAGTACCAGTCTAAAAGAATTAGATTCACTGGGAATATAATGGGGAAGTGGGATGGGAGAATGAAGGACATGTGATAAGGGAGAGACTCAAAGGAGAGGGTCAGTGTGCTAATCGGAGAGATTGGGAAGAATGGGGAAAGGGATGTCATCAAGCAGTTCGTCTCCGAGTGTTGGGAGGAGAGGAGAAGCGTGGGAATAGGGTGGCAGTTGGGAGTACAGGGGTAACCAAGGCCTTCTCGTCCGAGAACCGCGACAAATCAGCGGCTGGCCAAAGTGTTATTATTATTATTATTATTATTATTATTATTATTATTATTATTATTATTATTATTATAGATATTTATAAATAGGCGTGTTGTGATTTTCATTGATTACTTTCATTCTCATGAACTTTTATTGCATGATTAATTGGAAAATTTATTTGTGTGACAACATCCAAACGGAGCCAACCCGATACATGCTTTCATATTTTTTGTCGTGATAGAAGTATCATGTGGGATCTATATATATAACATTTTTTTTAAAATTTCCCCTTTTTTAACCCGTTCTTACGACTGAGATGTCGATTTCTTTTAAAAAGTCGCATCCGGGTATCCCTCGGCCAAACCGATATGTTGGGACATAGCTTTATTTTGCAATGGATTGGATTTAATAAATAATGTTCATTAATGGCGATATTGCCAAAATAAACTGGTCTATTGGTGGTCTTGATTCAAACTGTGTACAGTCAAGTGCATTTCAGTTGGAGATCAAAGCCACACAGGGATGTTTAATAACTAACCCGGACCTGTCTTAGAGCTGACATTTTGCAAGTGGCAATTTTTGTGTAAATTTGCTTTGAGAAAGCCTTTTGAAAAAAAAATGAATAAGAAAACTGTGTGTGTTTTTTTCTTGGCCATAATGTTCATTTTATGTTGTAAAATCCTCAGTGGGGAATATCGAATTCATGTAACATAGTTTCATCTTTACCAATACATGAAAATAGAAAATTTATTCTCAAAATGAGAAATTTTTGACCATTTTGATCCTCAGCAAATTAGGATGATATAGTGAGATTCTGATTGTGTGTTGCTTGGTCCGGGAAAGGCCGCGCATAGCTTTCAGAATATACAGTTAAAACTAGAAGTCCTGCCACGAACTCTGCGCTTATTTAGGCTTAATTGCGCGTAGGAATTGCGCGCAATTTCCGTATTGAATGGCATCCACAGCAAGCAAGTCTTCCTGGTCACTCATGGCAAATACAGGCAATGTTTCTGCCAATGGACCTCCTGGTTACCCGGAGGTCCATTGGCTGAAACAATGCTTGTGCACAGGCCTTATGTACAGAATTTGATAGCCTCACCATGGTCATAACGCGTTGATGAACGCGCAGATCGACGTGCTATTTGTGCGCATTTCATGACAGGACTTATAGTTTTAACTGTACATACATTATGGTATCAGGGAACTGAATATTTGAATTAGAGTTACCCGCCTTGAAATGTTGCACTCGGGAATGAAGCAATCTCTAAAAATAAACAGCCGTGGGAAAATAAATTGTTTCAATAAACGTTTGAAACATTCTATTGACATCTTGCATTATTGTTGAATATTTCCTGATTAAAAAGAGGGTGATTTGATGACTTATGGACCTAATACATTTTACCTTTTGGTGTGTTTTTGTAGGGAATTCCCTGAAAAATATGTGCACGTGACCAGTACTTCCCTTCGTGTCAGTTTTTTCTCTCTTATTTGTTGCATCACCCCCTGTTCTCGAATCAGAAAAATGATGTATGAAGGGCTATACTTCACAAAGATATTTGAATGCTGAAATTAAAGTGATGCGATCATATTTTGTTTTGCCGGAACATTATAATGGTCGCCTATGGGATAATATTTTCATATTGTATTGTACTCTTGAAATAAATAATGTTAAACTAATGGTCGCCTATGGGAAAATATTTAGTTCCGTGATACCTTATCGGTATGGGGGAATAGGGGAGGTAATTTAAATGCGAAATATCCTCGGGCCGTGTGTATGAGAAGTTGTGCATTTCTTGACAAACTGGCATATTCATCTGAATAAATGTAATGCGACCTGAGAATAGCACTCTCTGAATCTAGACAAACAATCCCCCTAGTGTACTTCAAAATGAGGAGCGCTAACGTACTCGCGCACAGATCACGCACCGTATTTTTAAACGAGCAATAATTTTTCTCGCGCTCCCTAAAATATTAGAAGTAGGATGAATCCAGTAATTTCTAGGCCACACCTCGAGCCTACCTGGGCTTTAAGCCCAGGTAGGCTCGATGTGTTGCGTAGTTAACGCGGTTAAAGTGATTTTTTTATGAACAAACGGTATACTTTTCAAAAGGCTTTCTCAAAGCGAAGCTCGAGTCCAATATGGAATTAACCGACACCATATATACCATATTCGGCCACCGGCAAACTGTGTAACGAATGTATCTTACCGACTGCTGCATCGATGCACAGAACTAATAACAACAGCGATCAAAATTAAATGAGGGTGAGCTTGAGTGAATGAGGATCAAGGACAGGATAGACCAATGGAAACTCGGTTATCTTAATTATTTGGTAATCTCCCCGGCAGCCGATGGTATAAAGAAATGTTCCAGAGTAATTTCATCTCAAATATCAAGACAGGATGGATGGTCCAAGTGAGGGAGCTAATAGAGAACTACTCATTGGAGATCTCGGACCTAGAGATAAGGACAACCCAGGGTAAAAAAATCGTCGGAGAAAGCGTCGTAGAGGATGGTAACCTTAATTGGCCAGAGGGGGTCAAATCAAATAGGTCTTTGGGTGGGCCTACTTGATAAAAAGAAGGCCTGGTTTTGACGAGTACCGTGAGGGCACCTTTGGGGGAGGGGGGGTGCTGTTCAAGCTTAGGACGCGATCCCTGACGCTGAGGGGAAAAATTGGGGGGAAACAGTGAAAATGAGTGCCAGATGTGTAATTTAGGCATGGTGGAGACCCTGTAACACTTTCTTCTAATGCCCAAAATACCAGTCTAAAAGAATAAGATTCGCTCTGAGTATAATGGAGAAGTGGGATGGAGAGAATGAAGGACATGTGGTTAGTGGGTGGACACAAATGAGAGGGTTAATATGCTAATCCGAGAGACTGGGAAGAATGGGGCAAGGGATGTCATCAAGCAGTTCGTCTCTGAATGCTGTGAGGAGAGAAGAAGCGTGAGAATAGAGAGGCAGTTGGGGAGTACAGGGCGTAACCAAGGCCTTCTCATTCGAAAACCGCGACAAATCGGCGGCCGACTAAAATGTTGTTATATTATTACCTTTGGTATATTCGGAACTTTGCCATGAGCTTTTCTTCACTCTAAATTTAGTTGGGTAAAAATTTAAAACTTAACCCCAAATCAACTGGATTGATGGAATAGGAACCCAACTAAAGTCAGTTGGACTAAAGATGAACCCAAATCAACTGGGTTGAGTTGAGTTCATATTCACTCAACCCAGTTGATTTGGGTTCATCTTTAACCGAACTGATTTTAAGGTGAATATGCTTTTCGTTTGTCTCTACTATCTATCGGTGACGTCATGTATAATTTGGTGGGAGAAGAATTATCCTCAAGTGGTGTAGTGTGGAATGGAACACGCTAAAAACTAAAAGTGTTAAAAACTACACTTGAAGTGCTGTTTTTAACACTTACTAAGTGCTGAACTAGCACTTTGTTCAAGTGTAGATATCCCAGAACTTGACAGGTGTTACAATAATACCACTTGACAAGTGTAATGTCTCGACACTTGAAAGGAAACAACGCAGATGGCGCGGATCAGGCTCCAACTCTCGAGCCTGATCCGCGTCATCTGCGTTGTGTCCCTTTAATTATGTACCCACCAAGCGCAAATCAAATTATGGACGATTCTGGAAGAACCACCAAATGCTAGACACATGGGAAGTGCCATCCATTCAAGTTTCAGATGTCTGACGATTGTAATGTCTAAGTGCTTAAAGCATTGGACTTTGAGTGTTAAAATCAAAACCCTAAGAGTTAGAATGGGGTTTAACACCTTGGAAAGTGTCAGTTTTAACACTTTAGTTTTTAGTGTGAATGGGTAAAGATATATGGCCCAGGCAAGCCTTGTGTTTTGGTCGAATAACTCCCCCTCTTGAGTGAAATTTCCCAATCCCATTCCAACACCATCCCGGGGGGAGATTTACACCCCCACCCCACCCCAGCACTACCCGACGTTAATAATATTCTCATTATTTTCGATCCTCACGTGCGGCAGTAGAGACGCTTGTAGTTCGCCGACAATGACACCGTAAACGTTCATGAAGTTTAAGATGGAGGTAAATGTAACTGCAATTGACGTCTGGCATAATGAATCCAGTCAAACCTAAGTATACACTGTCTGAGAAAAAAAACCTCTAAACTTAGTTGCTGCGTAACACCAGTCCTGTATGACTAGTGCAGATTCGCTTTTCTTCTTTCCTTTCATCATCAAATAAATATCGATTCTCGGTATTCTCTCTGGTACAAAACAATGTAATATTTATGAGAAGAGATGAACTATGGCTTGTCAACACAAGGGCGTGAGATTTCTATGGGATCGATTTTCAGGTTCTCAAGCAGCGTGTAACGATTTTAAGTTCACTCGACCGAAGCTCAGGGTAAAAATATTTTACGTCGATATGAAGTAATTATCGCACCACAGGGGGCGGCGACAGCTCGATGACAGTGGAGGGGCACAAAATTTACAATGCAACTAAGGTTCGACCCAGTGTGAGAAAGGTTACAATCGTATATCGGTAAATGAACTGTGACTCGCTATAGTCTCTCGTTTAGATGAATATGCCGCCGTGTGGTCACTGTTCTGTCCATTTTTTTTTTCTACTTCAACCATTTTCCAACCCGAAGGCCAGCCTTGGAGTTGGAAGATAGTTGAAGTAGAAGAAACAGACCGAAGCGATCGAAAGTGGGATTCTTTGGCTAAATATTGTTTGGATTTGCTAATAATGTTACAGGAATGCCTGTATATTGACACGTTTGCATGCGCCAGTTTTACCTTAACTGCCAAACATATCTGTGGAAAAATGTAGAGGGGGAACGTTCCCCCTGTGCCTCCCTGGCTCCACCGCCTCTGCCGCACCAGGTAGTTTTTTCATTAGTTTTTTTCTAGAGCCAGCATCGATGGGGTTCGAATCCCACTTTATAGCTCCTTATCTCTAGTCCAGAATGTCTCTGCCACAATATCGACTTCGTTTAATGCACAACTGATCTCATTTTTGACACTTCACATTAAAGAAGGCCGCTACAATTTACCTCAAAATAAGGAAAAATCAATTTTTTACCAAACTTTTTTCAACAGAGTTTTTGCATAACATTCGGCAAAATTAAAGAAATTCGGGAGAATTTTATATCAACTTATTACCACTTTAGCGGGCGTTCTCTAGTACATTAACAAAGTTTAATAGGGCATTACAAGAACGTAAACGCTCTACTTCAAAACGCGACGTGACGTGTCGGGCCGTTCTCATTAACAGTCCGACACGTCACGTGACTTTTGTTCCTCGCTGTGGCACACTCGGAAATGGAAACGGTACCCGGAAATGGTGTTCAACTAGTAAACAATGTGATTTTTATTTAAATTATTAAATATGTAAAATGTCCAGCAAAGTTAGTCCCATAACAACAAGCAGCTGTATATAGTAAGTAAGTCTGCAGACATTTTAAGCCTTTATTTCTGACTTGAAAGCTTGTAAAATATCGGGTCTGTCAGGGGGAGGCCACCAAACATTTGCAAGACGTGACCGTCGGGGTGGGGTGGGTGTGTTGAGTGCGCCCAAAAACTTGTGCAATTTTTTGAATTTTTTAAAAAATATATCAATATATCAGCTAATATATACCATCATTTGTGTTTCAAACCTTAAAGATGATGTTGTACATCACACGCTTAACATAAATACAACATCAGGAGGCTTTATATTTGAGAAATATTGGGCTTAAACTGGGAAAATTGTCACACGTTAGTAGGGGGTGGTGGGTGTCCTTGTTCGAAATGTAGAAAATGTGCAGACAATATTTTGGGAACAATTCAAATGAAAATTTGTTAACGTATATGTACACCTGCTCTGGCCAAGTTTGATAATGAACAGCTTGTCATTTGTAGATTAGGGCCCACAGCTGCCCACAGAGGTTTAAATTGGCGTGGTATCCAGTTTTAACCCTTCATCTAACATGAAAAAGCAGACGACACTTGCCAAAAAAATGATTGAATAACTAATTTTTTTTCATTTTTTTGTCTCAAAAACATAGGTTATGACCCCTCATTGGAACGAGCACGACTAGCTCGTTCCAATCAGGGGCCATAACCTATGTTTTTGAGACAAAAAAATGAAAAAATAATAAAAATTAATTGAGGATTTTGGAGAATAGCGCTGGCCGGTTTTGACCGTTACCTTGGGTTAAAGGGTTAAGAACATTATGAAAACCCCCTAAAGACAGCTGTGCCTACTAAGTTTATAAGTTTATTTTGGATTTTAATGGAGAGAGTGGGGGGGGGGGGGGTGTGTCTGAGAACGGTAGTAGAAAATTTGCACGTAGTGGGTGGTGGGGTGGGTGTAAAAAAGGAACCGAATAAAAAAATAGGGACGTCACGTCTTTGCAAATTTTTAGTGCCGCCCTCCCACCCCCCTCGCCCCCCCCCCCCCCAGGTCTGTTTTAAGTTTTCGAACATCGTTGCAATTGAAAGCGCCATGTAAGGTACAGGGGTCAAAACCTTTTCTCAGAATCCCAGTGGTAAATAACACATCATCACTTTGTCGAGCCTTGTGGTTTTATTAACGGCCCAACAGGTGTGAATAACAGCCCTTCAGCTTATTAACGACGCGAGACGAATCGATTTCGTTTCGGGCGCTTTTATAAGCTGTCGGTCTGTTATTCACACCTGCGGGGCCGTTAACCCTTTACCCAACGCAGCCGATATCAATTTTTTTCATTTAAATATCATTTTTTTCAAATTTTTCACAAAAAAAATTCAACAAAAACCATATCATGTGACCCCTCGTTGGAACGAGCTCGACGAGCTCGTTCCAACAAGGGGTCACATGATATGGTTTTGTTGAAATGTTTTGAAAAAATAATATTTTTTCAACTGCTGAATTTGCATATTACGCGGGCGGATGCGGCCGATTCTTTGGGTAAAGGGTTAATAAACCAGAATGCTCTCCAAAGTCATGTTATTATTATACTTAATTTCTAATTATTCTCCTTAACGCATCTATTAAATAATTTTAAATAAAGTTCTCCCATGGCTTAAAAAATGGCTGCCATAGTAGCTTGCACTCAAATAACCAAATTACATAAGCGCCCCCACATTTGCGGAGGACAGGAGCACGGGGAGAAAAGTGTTGTCATAATTCACATAAATATCGACGTCATATGGGGTTGCCATGGTAACCCCTCATAGTTGACAATGCTGTGATGTCATTACGATAGCGTTTCGTGGTGTTATTTGCGCATTGCGTAGTGCATCTCATGCGGGCAAGCCCTTGTTTTCCGCCATCCAGTTTGTTTCAACGGAGGCCGCCGTTCTGGTTGAAAGTGGCACGTGGTTGTTATGAGCCTGAACTTCTTCCAATGGTAGGGGTGTGTATTTAGAGCCAGTGATCGATTTAATGGGAGTACAGAAAATATTAAAAACGGCCCAAAAATGGCTAAAATATCCGGGTCGAACCCGGCAAGACTGTCGTCTTAGACACTTGGTTACTATGGAGCCCAAAGTCGTTAAAATAGTTTGAGGATGTGTCATGGCGGTATGTTCGATTCATTGAGAGTATTTTCCAGGCTTTTATTCTTTCAGACTCCTCTTTTCTGTCAATTTTAGATCGAATTCTGGCTAACATATCCTGTCTATTCCCAGTTACACTCGGCTATCTCCAAACTCTGTCTCGAGGTCTGCCCTCGAACGAGTCTTTGGAATGTCCAACGGGTGGCGGTGGTGGAAGCTCGATAAAAGTGAAGGGGCACACATTTTCAATGTTACCCTGACGCATTATAGGTGTCTCGTTTAGATGGGGCATGCTGTGGTGTGGTCACTGTTCTGTCTATTTTCTCCTACTTCAGTCATCTTCCAACGCAAAATATTGATTGGTCAAACTCCACCACATTCACTCATCAGCCAGCCTTCTTAAGAAAATTATGACGTATCATGCTTCTCGGCCGGAAAAGGGGCCGCTCGGGTTCAAAGGTTAATGTACAGTGGAGCTAGACACCGGGCCGGGTGGCAATGGAATGGAAATTATTAATATTTTGACTAAAATATGTTTTTAGGACTGGATTTTCAATTACTGTCCCTTTCTAGTGTGCAAAGGCGATAAAACATTTGGTTGACCAATCTGAAATGTGTCGAAGTGGGGTAGGTAAAATTGGTCTTACCTACCCCCTCTCGTCCGCTCCCCGCCGCCGAAGAGCTCTCTACATGCCTGTTAGTTTTACAACATTACAAATTGCTTCAATGTCGACTGTGTGAGCAGTGGTCTCCACCTCCATTTCTACCTCTTCCTTCTTCAAGTTGCGGCTGTTTATTGGACGCCTTGATATCCCGGTGTGACAGGAATGGAAGTCCGTAGGAACGTTAGTCCCTCTGGACTATTATTCCGCGGAATTATAGTCCTAGGTCTAACATTTCTAGGAATAGTAGTCCGGCGGACTACTATTCCTAGAAATGTTAGGACCTAGGACTATAATTCCGCGGAATAATAGTCCAGAAAGGGACTAATTTTCCTACGGACTTCCATTCCTGTCACACCGGCGTTGGACTGCTGTGTAACTTCTGGGTAATATGTTGAATGAGCTGCTTGTAGCGGGTGTTTTCACTTAGAGGGTGTTGTTTGAGCATGACATTACTTGATGTAAAGTGTTTTTGTTGGAGCACCCGTTGGCATTTTGTTAGGAGAAATGTATAACGCAAGAACGAACAGTGACAATAAATATGATTTACATTCAAGATACAGTTTACGTAAAGTGATATTGTATTTTCACGATAATTGGTGTGTACTGAGATGTGTTAGTTACAATTATATATTGGCAACACTGACAGAGGTTGACATTTTCGGAATGCAGTTGACTCCTAATTGTCAAAACAATCCATCAAATTATTACGTTTTCTCTTCACCTAACACGTATCGCTGACGACACCTGCAAAAGCAAATGGGGAATAACTGAAAAAAAATGGTTTGGGCCTCCCAAGCATTGGTTATGACCCGACACTGGAATGAGGTCGATGTGCTCGTTCCAATAAGGTATCAAAAGCTATGTTTTGGAGGCAGAATTTGAAAATATGATAATATTTAACTGGCGATTTTTTATGAATTTACACTAGTCGTTTTATTGTTGTTACGTTGTATAAATGGTTAATTTGTTATTATATTTTCCATCAACGCAACCCATACTCAGCTTTTCCACTTCAGCTGACAGGTTCAATTGGACGGTTATCTCCCCTTGTCGACTATCCCTTATCGCCTATCAGAACCCATCAACTAATTCTTTCACGGATAATTGGTTGGGGGTGAGACCAATTGCCCAAAATAACCCAAACGTAAAAAGGAAATTCTTAAATTGTCCGCGCACGTGATCCGTATTGGTTCAAGGACAATACAAAAAAAAAAATATTGTTCGCTTCGGTTTTTGCAGGAAAAGCGTGTATTTTATGAAAATAACAGCATGGGGGGTGATATAATATATTGTCCCCGGATTGCCGGGGAACGTCTTTTGGCATTCCCTAGTGCAATGAGACAGTGTAGTGTTTATGATTACTAACAGGACTCCAAGTTGAAGGAAATACCTACTTTAACCCTTTACCCTACGAATCGCCCCGCATCCATCCGCGTAATATGCAAATTCAGCAACTGAAAAAATATTATATTTCGAAACATTTCAACAAAAACCATATTATGTGAGCCCTCTTTGGAACGAGCTCGTCGAGCTCGTTCCAAAGAGGGGTCACATGATATAGTTTTGTTGAAATGTTTGGAAAAAAATTAAAAAATCTTATTAAAAAATAATAATTTTGAAAACATCTGCGTTGGGTAAAGTGTTGACGAGAATTCTGCTGTATGGGCTACTATTTTATTCGCCAGACTATACAGAATTAGCTATTGGTTTGTATCATGCTCCTGGTGTCAATAAGAAGTGAATTTATCTATTTATTTATTGGTGTTTTAAGGTCACATATTTATGCCACAATAGCTAATCGTGACTGTGACAGTTTTACGGGTGGATGAAGCCGGAGTAGCCGGAGAGAAGAACCGAGCATCGACGAGCAACTGTCAGCTCCTCAACATTCTGACTCTGTTCAAGCTCCCTCTCAAGCAGGGTTACAGCGATTGAAGACATGTGCACCATCGACGCGCAGTACGCCTTTAGTACACACGGCGTCATCGTACCAGCCGTGTAGGCCAACCGGGATGAAGTGCAGACAGTCTACCACTGAGCCATCGCGCTCTAAATAAGAAGTGAATAAGAAAAGTTATGATGGTATAGCTATAGTCTCTCTCTCTCTCTCTCTCTCTCTCTCTCTCTCTCTAT